>JAUTXW010002116.1:0-40507 GCA_030620095.1 Kuschelorhynchus macadamiae | reverse complement strand
CAGACCTGGCCAAAGATAATACTTTTTAATATTATTTGTCATTCTATTTATTCCAGCGTGACCACTGGTTGGTAGTAAATGAAAATCATTAAGGATTACTCTTTTTTCGTCTTTGTCCATTACTTTTTTAATACCTTTTACAACATTTATAACGGTAGACTTTTCCAATTAGTATAATTTTTTATTTTACTACCAATAAATTTAATAAACTCTGTATTATCATTATTTTTATTAATAACTAATTCTTTAATTTCAGCCTTTTTACTTATTTCTACCAAATCTTTCACCATTTCGTCTCGCGCCAATGGTGATAAAGCTTTTTGGTCTAAGTATAAGGTAAAATGTAATGGAATATAATAAAAGTCTCCCACTTGTTGAGTGACATCTTTTGACAATTTTTTAATTTTTAAGGATGGTATTATAATTAATTCGGTACAGTTAGTGGGTTGCTTAAGAATTTCCACAATATTCGGGTGATCAAGCCAAATATTTTCAGTACTTTTCTTAATTAACTCGTCTTCCTGTCCGTCTCTACGTTTACTCTGTGCTCTGGTTAAAACTGCAATCATACCTTCATTCATATCTTTTAATTCGTTTGAGGACAAGATTATTCTCGATAAAGCATCGGCTGTAACATTATCTTTTCCTTTGATATATTCGATATAAAAGTCATATTCTTCTAGACACAAACGAAATTTTGTCAATCTGCTACCAGGGTCTTTTTGCGTAAAAAGATAAATTAATGGTTTGTGATCGGTTAAAATTTTGAAACGACGGCCATACAGATATGGTCGAAAATGCTTTACAGCCCAATAAATTGCTAAAAGTTCTTTATGTATAGTAGGGTAGTTAATTTCTGCTTTATTTAAACTACGACTAGTGAACGCCACTGGTTTATTATTTTTATTTGATAACACTGCTCCTATAGCAAAAGCAGACGCATCTGTTTGCAAAATAAATTCATTTTCATTCGAAAAATCGGGATAATCTAACACCGGATGCTTAATCAGCGAATTTTTAAGACAATTAAAAGCTTTATCACATTCGTCCGTCCACTCAAACCTAGCGTATTTTTTACATAATTTATTTAGAGGAACTGTAATTTCTGAAAAATGTGGTATAAATTTTCGATAATAATTGGCAAAAGCCACGAAGCGTTTAACTTCATCTGCCTTTTTTGGAATAGGATAATCTTTTAAAGCTTTTATTTTTATCAGGGTCAGGTGATATTCCTTCAGAACTTATTATATGACCCAGATACAGAATTTCTTTTTTCAAAAAATCGCATTTAGCAGGATTTAATTTTAGGTTTACTTTTCGCAATCTAGAAAAAATATCTATTAGATTTTTATTGTGTTCATTAAGGTTTCTGCCAAATACTATAAGATCATCAAGATAAACAAAGCACTTTTCGTAATTTAAGCCCGCCATCGCTATGGTCATTAACCTTGAAAAGGCACTAGGGCTAATTTTTAACCCCATTGGTAACCTTCGCATTTGCCACTGACCGCGATCTGTAGTGAAAGCTGTGTATTTTCTGTAGTGAAAGCTGTGTTTCTCTTCCTCTAATTCGACCTGATAATAGCCCTGGCTAAGATCTAGATGTGAAAAATAAAGTGCACCTGCTAGGGAGTCTAAAATATCGACTACACTCGCAATCGGAAATTTGATATCTAATATATATGGGTTCAAAAATCTGTAGTCCAATACTAACCTAGCTCTTCCCTCATTCGTATCGTTTTTCTTTGGTACAAGCAACAAAGGTGAAGACCACTCACTCTGCGCACTCTCAATTATTCCATCCTGACACATTTGAGAAATTTGCCTATTTATTTCCTCTTTATGTACTTGAGGTAACCTATATGGCTTTCTATAGACCGGCTGAGTATCTGGTTTAACTTGAATTGACTGTTTATATAAATTAGTAACTGTAAGCTTATCTCCTGGCATATGAAATATATTTGAGAATTTGGCACAAATTTGCTCTATAGAATCTCGTTCCTCGCGGTTTAGATGATTAAGCTTAAGAATTTTAAATAGTTCTTTAACTCGAGTAGCCGAATTTTCTTGGCTGTTAAATTGATGACACTCATAATTGCTTAAACTTTCCGCTTTTGGCGAAAAATTTCTCAAATGTACCTCTGTCTCTCTTGTATTCAAAATTTTAATTGGTACTTTACCATTTATCGGTTGTGCAATTACACCAGCCATGAACACACCCTCACATAATTCACCTTGCATAAGTACACATTCATCCTCTAACCCTGTAGGAACATACTGTATAATTTCGCACCTAGGGGGAACACTTAATATATTCTCACTATACGCATTTAATTTTAATGTATTTATTTTATTATACTGATTTAAAATAGTTAAGGTATTTTCTTCGTAATCTAATTTAGCCTTAAAAGTTTTCAAAAAATTTTCTCCAATTATGCCATCACTTTGACATGGTAAATTATTAAAAATATAAAATTTTTGCCTTTAATTTCAATATTTTCTTTGTGTAACTGTATTTTTGAATTTAAACAACTTAATTTAAGGGCACTTAATGATGCACCCGTATCTACCAAAAATTTTAAGCTTTTACCATTGACACAAAAAGAAACAGCATTCGAGTAGTTTTTTGAATAGGTAAAAATATTATTAAACTGTTTATTTTTAGTATTTTTAGGCACGAAAAAATGTTCAATCTTGTATATCAGCTGAGGATTGTTCTGAATTTCCGGTGTGCTCCGCAAAATGCATTCGGTGACCTACTGCCCGAGATCCTCTCCTATTACCGGTCGTAAATGTACGACCACCGTGATTTCTAGAAAACCGCTGATTATTAAAATTACCTTGATTAGTCGAAGCGTTTCGCCGACAATTTGAATTGTTATTTCCTCCGTTATTAAAATTCTGATAATTATTATATCTACCAGAATTTCCTGTTCTATTATTTGGTCTTCTGGAAAAATTTCTAAAATTTCCCCTTCCTCTGTGAGAAAAATTAAAAATGTGTCCTGAATTATTTTGATTACCCAGCTCTTCATCTTGAGCTGCCCTTATTGCGTCCTTTAAGAATTCAAAATTTCTGGAAGATATAATTGTGCCCAGCCTTTGATTTTTAAGTCCGCATGCAAACCTTTTTATTGCAACCTTTTCGTTAATAGGTCTTAGAATATCAAAAGCTTGGCATTTCCGTCTGCTTGCGTAATGGTTAAATTTACAAAAATATCCTCTAACTCTTTACCAAAATCCGTTATACATTTTTCACCCTGTTTAGCAGAGAACAAGCGTACCTGAAGGGCCGTATCTGATTTTTTAGTTAAGAGATGTTTTTTCATATCTAGAATTAAATTATTTACAGAATTATAAGTCAAACCTAATCGTAATTTGGCGTTGTTAGAAATACGCGTTTTCAAAACAAATTTAATTAAAGAAGGTTGACTATCATTATCAAGCGTTGACGAATAAAAATCTAAAGCCTCTATTAATTTAGAAGTTGTAGATTCTGTATCATCCATGACCGGTAAAAGGTTTGTAGCTATTTTTAGATCAAAAGAAGACATTTTTAATTTATCTTTATTAATATTTTTATTTCCAAACTCTAAAATTTCCTTATAAAGTTTTTTAATTTCTGTTATTATGTTATTAAAAGTCAAAATATCTTCTTTGTCTATTTCAGACTTTTCTATTTTTACGTTTAAATCAGTAATTTCCTTACCTAACTGAGAATATAAAGTTTTTGCCACTTTAACTTTTGATTCGACAATAGGGCTTTTTCGTCTTTCGCTATTTAATTTTACCAAATTTGTTCGAATATATTTAAATGAATGTAAAATTTCAATAAGTTTGTCTCCCATGAAATTAAAAATTTAATTCACTTATTAAACTTGCTAATTGGGTCCATTTTTTGCGCTTATAATTATAAAACAATAACATAATATTATAATAATTAAACTTACATGCCTGCATTATTATTTACATTTTCAGTTACATTAACACATAACAAATTTTCTAACTCCATTTATAATTGTCTTTACTTTTTCTTTCTTCTTTTTCTTTTTTTTTCTCCTACAAGAAAAATACCGCCCTAAAAAAAAATTTTAATTTTCTTCCATCTTTAAATCATCCTTGGATTTTCGCAGCTCATTTTTATAAATTTCTCTTCTAATTGTCTGCCTTAGTTTCCTTTGAACATGTCTAATGGCCCATACTACTGCAACAATTGCCGTTGCCACAACCAAAATTATAAGCAAAATCTCTGCTAAGCTTAATCCCTTATTTTGGTCAACTATTTCACCCCTTGCATCGCCATTGGAGGCCTGATTAATTACAATCTCTTCTTTGGACTTGGCATTACCCATCTTAATAACTTCACAAAAAAATCGTCAAGTGGCAGGATCGCCATGTAATACTTAGGGTTGAAACAAAGGGTAGCAAAATGAAACTACATGTTCACCTTAACATTACCCAAAGTGTATTCTCAATCTTTTTTACAATGCAATCAAATTGCCATATACGCTCGGGAAGGTGGTTGACCTGCGGACATAGCAAAACAGGTTATTGCGTGGTTGCCCATTATTGCAACAAGTTGAATTTGATACAATACATTTTATATAGGGTGTTTTCTCTATATATTACAGTTACAACACTTAACAGTACCTATTATAATTTATTTCGGATACAGTTTTTAACATGTCTCTTTCAAAACCAAGTGGAAGTAAGAGGAAACTTGTAGATGAGAATCGTATCTTTCAAGAAGAGTGGGAATTAGAGTTTTTTTGCTGTGAAGTGAAAGAAAAAATTATTTGTTTGATTTGTAATAGTACAGTCGGTGTCCCAAAATTATATAATATAAAACGTCACTATGATATTCATAAAACTATGTTTGACAAGTATACAGGCATGGTCACAAACGAAAAGTTAAATAAGTTAAAATCACAGTTGAAAGGTCAGCAGCTTATGTTTACACGGCCAAAGCAAGAAAATGAATCTGCCCTTCAAGCGAGCTACGTACTGTCGGAGTTGATCGCGAAACACTCGAAACCATTTGGTGAATTTATAAAAGAGTGCCTTGTAAAGGCCTCTGAAATTGTAAGTCCCGGGACCGTGAAGGCATTTCAACATATATCCTTGTCCCGGAATACTGTCGCTGAAAGAGTTACTGAGTTGCCAATATAACTGATCAGATAAAAACAAAATCAGACTCTCATTGCATTTTCTATTGCCTGTGACGAAAGTACGGATGTGTGTGGTGTGGCGCAACTCACTGTTTTTCTTCGTGGGGTTGATACAGATATCAATGTGTATGAAGAATTACTGGAAATAGTACCATTGCATGATACAACAACTGAGTAGGATATTTTCAATGCTGTTTATGGACTTCTGCAAAAGTACAATTTAGATTTGTCAAAACTGTGTTCTGTTCCAACAGACGGAGCTCCTTCAATGACTGGAGTAAAAAATGGCTTCGTTAAAATATTACAGACAAAGATCAGAGAAAGGTGCAGTGACAAACCAGATCTTCATCATATCATTGTATAATCCACCAAGAATTTTTATGCTCAAAAGTGATCAAGTTGCAAAGTAATTTAAAGTCAGTGAAAAAAATTATAAACTTCATAAGGTCACGAGGCCTTAATCAGCGACAGTTTTCTGCATTTTTACATAATTTAGAAAGTGAGTACACTGGTTTACCATATTATGCAGCGTTTTCATGGGAAAAAAAGGAGAAGATGTCAGCTTATTATGCGATGTACCTTTTTTACAAGATCTTTCATTTATGGTAGATATCACAAAACACTTGTCGGACTTAAATACGAAATTGCAAGGACCACGTCAAGTTATTACAGATATGCATGATCATGTGAAAGCTTTCATGTGTAAGATGATGTTGTGGGAAAAACAGTTAGCAGAGGATAATCTGTCACAGTTTCTGACTTGTAAGGCATATCAGGAAAGCACAAGTGTCCCAATATCATACAAAATATATTCAGAGAAAATGAGAAGCCTCCTGGCAGAATTTGAGAAGCATTTTCAGGATTTTAAGACCAAAGAAAACAATTTTTCTCTATTTACTGGTCTTTTCACTATCGATATTGATAAAGTTCCCCCTCACTTGCAAATGGAAGTAATTGAGATTCAGTGTCAGACCCATTTAAAACAAAAATTTGATAGTGTTGGTACATTCGAATTTTATAAGTATTTACCTGTTCAATACTAAGAAATGAGAAAATTTGCCTGTAAAATCCTGTCAATGGTTGGAAGTACCTATAAGTGTGAACAACTATTTTCTTTGACGGACGCACACTTGGACGCAGTTTTAAAAGTTATTTCCGCCGGTAAATTCGCGCCACAAATAGACTACTTAATTAAAGACAAAAGATGTCAAATATCTGGCAAAAGAATTTAATGTTTGTAGGTTTTTGTAATGTCCTTTTTATTGGAAATTTGATAAACAGTCTTGTCCTATAATAGTACTTTTTCTCAAGATTTTCAGTAGTTTTGGCCCACAAGTGACTTTGAGTTTGAGATGGCTGATCTAGATTATTAAAGTTTATATAGATATACAGGGTGAGTCAACCAAGTGACACCCCCCATTTATTTCTTAAACTATTAGGATTAGCTGAAAAAATGAAATACAAAAGTGTTTCGAATTTCAACAATATATATTTTTACGGTAACTGTTATTATACAGGGTCGGTGAAAAATGCTGGGCGTGGTCTAAATGCAATTTTTTAAATAGGAACTTACATTTTTTTATTCATTTTCGGATTCTTCATAGAATTCTAGGAAAAAAATTATATTGAAGTGATATACCTAAATTTAATGGTTTATGAGATATTAATGTTTAAAAATTGTAAAAAAGACCTGTGAATCTTCACGTTATTTATTTATAACATGAATTATTTCAAAGTAATACGTAGTAAGTATATGAGGTAGTTCAAGAATACTAAAAATATAAAAAAACACTACTTAAAACTTACAACTTAAACTTAAAACCGGTTATATCGTTAAATTCACTGCAAATGTTAAAACGTATGCCCATTTTGTCGAATGCATATTTCCAAACTTCTCTCAATATTTTCAAGGACGCCTTGAAGAGTTTGTGGCGTAATTTCAACAAATGCATTCCTTATTCGATCCTTCATATCTTCTTGGTCCATCGCTTTGTAGACCTTCTCCTTGACATATCCCCATAGGAAAAAATCGATGTGATAATCTTGCTGGCCACTGGACCTCCTCTTCCTATCCACCTATTGGGATATAACTGGTCCAAATACTGACGAACATTGAGTAAAAAATGAGGCGGAGCACCATCTTGCTGATACCACATGTTTTGACGTTCTCGGATAGGAACATCTTCTAAAAGAATTGGAAGATGATTCACAAAAAAATGTAGGTACATTTCACCATTTAAAACACCGTCAAAAAAATGAGGTCCAATAATTCGGTTTCCGAGAATCCCACCCCAGACATTAAGAGACCATACTCTTTGATTGTCAATTGTTCTCATCCAATGGGGATTTGTGGTACTATAATAGTGCATATTATGCCTATTAACTACACCATTGCTCTTAAACGAAGCCTCATCGGTGAACAAAACATTTTTGAAAAATAACGCATCTTCATTAATATGCATCTGAAGGATCCTGTAACAGTGTACCCTATTTTCGAAATCATCATCATAAAGTTCTTGCGTCAAAGATAAGTGGTAGGGGTGGTATTTGTGTTTTCGAGATGTTCTGGAAACGGTACTTTGACTTATATCTAATTCACTGGCCAAACTTCGTGAACTTACTTGAGGATCTTCTGCCAAACTTAACAAAACCTTTAATTCATTGTCTTCGTTTATTATGAATTCTTTTTTTCTCTTTTTAGCATAAGCAACACATCCTGTTTGTCTAAACCGATGTAGAGTTTTTTTAGAACTTCACGGCTTGGCTGTCTTCTAACTGGAAATTTTTCTTGGTATAGACGTTTAGCAGTTTTTATTTTACGCTGACATTCACCAATTAGTAAAATCATGTCACTTAATTCGTTGATGGGGAACTTTTGATTAAACGCCATAAAAATGTATACTTTAAAATGTAAAATTTTTAATACTGACAAAACCTCAAATGACATTTGCATCAACTGGTGTTTTTCCTACAAAAGTACAAGTAACGTCGGCCAAGAAACTAAACAATAAAATAACAAATCTAATGTTATGCCGCAGGTATAATTTACAATTTTTAAACCGTTAAATTTAGCTATATCACTTCAATATAATTTTTTTCTAGAATTTCATGAAGAATCCGAAAATGAATAAAAAAATGTAAGTTCTTATTTAAAAAATTGCATTTAGACCACGCCCAGCATTTTTGCCCGACCCTGTATAATAACAGTTACCGTAAAAATATATATTGTTGAAATTCGAAACACTTTTGTATTTAATTTTTTCAGCTAATCCTAATAGTTTAAGAAATAAATGGGGAGTGCCACTTAGTTGACTCACCCTGTATAAATAAAACAACAGTTGAATTTAAAGTTATAAACAGCTAACATCTCATCATAAATAAAAATAGGAGTTTAAATAAAAATATTTCGAATAACAATATTTTACCATCTGTTACAACTTTTTTATTGACAATATATAATTTTTTTAGGTCTAGGGACGAGAATAACGCCGAGGAAACAAGAAAATGGTACGCCTGCGGACAATGCAGTTATAAAACTATTCGTAATACTAATTTACGGAATCATATCTATAGGAAGCACGATAAAACAATCGTCCTGAAATATTGCTGTGATCGCTGCCCGTATCAGGCCGTTTATAAAAGTGATTTACAACGCCATTTGAAAATTCACTACTATAAAAATTACGGTGTGGTGTGCGTTTTATGTCAGAAATCTTTCAGGCAAAAGGGCCCGTTGGATGCTCACTACGTGTCGAAACATTTAAACGAATACGGAGTGTGGAGAGATATTGTCACCTGTAAAGTGAACAGTTGTCCCATGTGCCCCTATAAAAGTACACAGCTCAGTCATTTTAAAAGCCATCTACTGACACACGGACGTAGTCCGGGCAAGTACAAGTTCAAATGTGACGTTTGCGGGTACCAGAGTATTAGAAAAAGCGAGTTAACTAAACATTTTCGTATCCATTCGGATCAAAAGCTTTTCGTGTGTGTGCCGTGTAACAAAGGTTTTAATGGAAAATGTAATTTAAATAGTCACATGCTGAATCGACATTCTGATAACAAGTGCTTCAGGAATACTATAACTAGTTAGGTACCATCGCGACCATAAAATTCTGGTACAGCATCACTATAGCTCTTGGATTAATGGGTAAATGCGCCAGTAGTCGGCCTTTTTGGACCAACTTCGACTTACACAATGAATATCGTCAAAGAGTTTTAATTTAGAATATTTTTTATCCTAGTCATCGTGAAGCTTATTTAATTCTTAGTTGAATGAATATGACAGAGAAACCTTTAAGTTAAACATGTTTTCTCTTTTTATTTTTTTTTGAAAAAGTAACATTTTTCTAGTAGTCGGCCGCCTATGTTCCCATAGTCGGCCATTGCTACACCAGTTGTCGGCCGTAGTAAATTGAGCAAATTTGTACCAGGCCCGTATCTAAGCATTGTTTTGATTGTAGATGTAAATAGTGTACTAAAAAACTATATTTAGGCAGCTGAAAATCATTACAGCAAAAAAAAATTAAATAAATGATTTTTTTAACTGAAAATATCATAAAAGTAATATAAAAACGCAAGTAGTTAGCTATTTAAAATAGTATACCTAGCTCATAATCATTACAGCAAAAAACATGTTTTTTTTTTAACTGAAAGTAAAATAAAAGTATACTTAAAAATATTAAAAAAAATATTTTCTTCAAAAAAATTTTGCTATATTATTTAGCAGAGAACCATTATAGCAAAAAAAATTAAACACATCTTTGTTTTACCTAAAAGTAAAATAAAAGTACTTAAAACATGCAATAGAAAATAAAAAAAAATATTCTTTATCAACGTTTTTTAAAAAAGAACTCTTGATATTAGGTACCTATTTAAGCAAATATAAACATGTTAAGCTAAAAAGTTCTAGTTCAAAATCATTACAGCAAAAAAAAATTAAATAGTTATGTTTTTTGAACTGCTGACAACGTTACTTACGAAAACATAAACAAGTAAATATAGCTACTTAAAATACTACATACATCTAGTTGAGAATCATCACAACAAATAAAACATTAAACTTAAAATACATAGGTACATATTTTTTTCAAATGACAACATTTGGCACGCATCAGGTACATAAATAAATATATTAGATATAAGTACTAAAAAATACTATAGTTCTGAATCATCACAGCAAATAAAGCAGTAAAAATCTTGCTCTTTTACATCGTCATATGCCTGACCTGATAACTGAGTACAGTTAAGTTGAAACCACCTTGGACATTGATCACACCCAATATTTTTCTCTCCCTCTTCTTCCGCATCACTGTCCAATTCGTCATCACAAAAACCGCACTTTTGCTTTTTTCTAACAGGTTCTGCAGACGATTCAGCTTTTTCTTTGGTTTTTTGTTTTTTCTTGTTTTTCAAAGTTTTTTCATTCTTCCGTTTTTCAGAAAGCTCTCTTCTTCTTTTCTTTGCAAGTTCTATTTTCTCCTTTTCATTCTCCTTCTCAATATAATAATTCCGCCATGCCTCTGCTGATATGGCACTTGTTGAAGGTCCTGATGTGGCCCTTTTAGACTTGGGCAGGGGTTTAGGGTATTTTAGATGTTCCTTAAAATAATCAATCTTAACGGGTAAGATCTTGTCGTCTGTCAATTGTCCATTCTTTGAATTAGCATCTTTCATGTCTTTGTCTAGTTCTGTAGTAACGTCGTTTGTATCCTGCTTAAGCACTTCAAATTCTGTTTTATTTTGAATTCCTAGATTGCCTTTAGTATTGTCTGTGCTGGAATGAAAACTATCTTCTAGGTTGTTTTGAATATTTTCTGTGCTGGAATGTATAGTGCCACCTAGGTTGCCATTAATATTTTCTGTGCTGGACTGTTTAGTGTCACCTAGGTTGTCTTGAATATTTTCTGTGCTGGAATGTATAGTGTCACTTAGGTTGTCTTCAATATTTTCTCTGCTGGAAAGTCTAGGGTCATCTTCCGTTGTATTTTTTTTGCTGGGATGTATAGTATCAACTCTCAAAATTTTAACCTTGATCTCATCTACATCTGGATTTTCTTCCATTATAGGTTTACTTTCCTTTATGTTTATTAAAGAGAGCGATCCATCAGTGTCGACTTTATATTCACAAATGGTAGTAATTTCTGGTATGTCATTTAAGTCTTCGCCAACAACAGTTACTTCTTGGACACCAAACTTGTTTTCCTCAAATGTTTGGAGCTCTTTTAAAATCCAATCCACTTCACCAACTTTTTCTACGAGATTTAACTTTAAGCTATTCAAAACTTTGCGAGTACTCTGAAAGTCCGAAAATGACAATTCTTCCTCCCATTTGATTGTCTTTTTTGTCTTAGAATAATCTTCCATTTGATTGATTTTCATTCTGCCAAAGTTCTTTGTACTTTTCATTCTGCTTGCTTGCCAATATACTTTCAAAGGTTTGAAGACAGCTACATCAGCAGGCTGCATAAGGTGAGTCGCGTTGGGCGGTAATGCGTATAGGATTATATCATTGTCGTGGCAAAACTGACTTAGGTCAATTGACATGTGCGAACGGTGTCCATCAACAAAAAATAAGACAGGTTTTTCAATATTGTTGCTCAAAATCCACTTGTTTAGGCCATTCGCTACATACTCATAGAAAACATCCGACCTCATCCACCCGCTGTCTGACTTCCCTAATATCCAATTTAAAGGTATACTCTCAGCAATAGCTTTTGGCGGTCTGACGTAAGGGTACACAATGCACGGTGGGCACAACTTTCCATCCGCCGAAAATGTTATAAGAACAGTAATGTTCTCTTTTTCCATTCCCTTTTTAATTTCCAACAAGTTTTTGTATCCTCTGGGACCTATCACCTTTCCTGATTTAGGACACAGGCTAAAACCGCTTTCGTCGTCATTAAACATTCTTGATGGGCATTTAAGAATGTCACTAGCGCCAATGCTCTCTAAAAATGCCTCAACTTCCCTAAACCAGGATTTAATGAATTCTTCTGTCAGTTTGGCTCGCGACTTATCTATTGATTCAGGTGTGCGTACTGAAAGCATAGGATGTCTACGCATAAAAGACGAATACCACTTTTGACACGGTCTGCCATTTTTGAACGGAGTTTTAATATTTTCATCAAGTACAATCTTTTGCACTGTTGACAGTAATTCGTGTTTCTTGATTGGAAAACCACATTTGGCTAGCTGTATTAGCCAATCAACAATTCTTTTTTCATTGTTCAAACTTAAATAGGGATCCGGACCCATTTGTCTTGCTTTAATGGCAACTCGTCCCTGAAGCCGGTCCTGTAAGGTTGCACGAGGTATGCCGTAATTTCGGCATGCTTGCCTTATTTTAGTACCATTTTTGACTGCTTCAAGAGCGTTTTGCATATCATTTTCAGAGTATTGATGAAACTTTCGTTTTTTCTGGTTTGGCATTATCCGAATCAAAGAAATACAAATTTTTAGTCCAAAAACGGTGCTGAGAGACACGAAAAATCTTAAAGGCCGACCACTGGCCTTTAATGGTTCTTAAATCATGATCCAGTAGTCGGCCGGTAATTTTAATATATCATAACTTCTTTCTGATCGACTGTACATACGGCCGTCTACTGGCGCAAATAATCAGGTAATTTTGTACTATATGGTAATGACAAAGACACACATATACATTTTAAGATGAATTTAATAAAGACAAAAAGAAAATTGAGAAAATGTCCCAGTAGTCGGCCGCAGTGGCCGACCACTGGATAAAGCACAATTTCCATATGCCAGTAACCGGCCATGATATTTTTAACGTAAAAATTTATAATTTAACGATTCTTCGAAAATTATATGATATTTTAAAGTATTTTCAACTAACATTTAAAGCTAAAACGCACAAATCACTTATAAATAAATTTTAACTCACCTTCAAAGTTTGTGTTCTAGATGTTTCTAACAACTGAAAACCTAACACAAAGCAATCACTGTTTGACACGCCATTTTTATGCGGGAATTACCAAAGAAGATTTGACAATTGGGGAAAGAAGTATTGTTAATCACCTTTTAAAAATATGACAGATTGCCGCCAATACAGAAAGCTGTAAAAAATTTACGGGAAGTTCAAATTATAATGAAATTAAATAATTTGTGGCCGACTTTTGGTGGTGGCCGGCTTACTGGCGCACTCACCCTAAAACGCAGACTGTCAACAGCTTTATATTTCACAAACTTTGGTTGCCATTTATTTATTATGCACAGGGTGTCCCATTTTGGGTATTTGGATAGTTTTGCGGGGTATCTCCGTTATTTTTGTAGATAGGAGGTTTTCGTGACAGTGTGCCACATTTTCGTAAAACTAAAGATGCCGTTAACAAAATTATCATAGCCCTTTTAGTTTTTAAGACACAGGGCTAAATTGAAAAGGTTGCATTTTCAGGTATAGTATTTTTCAAGATATAAGAAAGTGACTTGCCTCTTTTGATATAATGAGATGCCACAAAAGCCTTCAATGACCACTCTGTCTTCCCTAAGTACCTGGCCGTGACAGGGTCGTATTCTCGGAAACAGACAGGTAAAAAGATTTTATCTACCTCGCTTTTATTGTAACATGTAATTGAACTGGTTTCAATACATTACTCTAAGAAGTATAATTTTCATTTTGTCTCTAGCCTTAGAGTGAAATAGTGTGTTGGGTGTTTTCAAAAATTTGGTCTGTTATTTATTTTATTTTATTTACTTAACGGACATGCCATTTACATAAACTTACAAGTAAAGTATAACTAAAGTCAATTGAAACCCAAGCAAAAAGAGTCGGCGAGCAAGATCAAAGGAAATGCAACCAGGGGCGTCGCATATTTTAAATGCGAGAAAAAAAGAGAAAAAAAGTATTAGGTAGATATACTTACATAATATTTATTGTAAACTGTGTTTATAGTTTATGTAGAATCGTATTCATCAGATGAAGAGTCACAATTAGGTTGAATAATAAGAGGCGGTACAGGTGGTAGGATGGGATATTCATCTTCCTTTTGTATAACGTGAGATACACAATTTTTCCATACTTCACTATCGATTTCACTTATCACTTTTCGCATATTGGCTATTACCGTGGTACTAAGCGTCGGAGACTGATTGTTTTTTCTTATTTTTTTCTTAACAATGCCCCAAATCAATTCAATCGGGTTGAAAATGCAATAATAAGGGGGTAATCGCAAAAGAGTATGTCCTTTTGATTTACATAACTCATCAATGAAAAATTCATTTTCAAAATTAAATGATTTTATGATTTTGATTAATTCACTCTTTATGGGAATTTTATCGGGAATATTTATATTTTTATTTTTCATGAATGTCACTATATCTCCTTTTTTGGTGTTGCTGTTTGGAATTTTGTTTATTCTTCGTGAGTGATACGACGCGTTATCCATTACTATCACTGCATTCGGTGGAATATTGGGCAATAGTTGTTCGGAAAACCATTTTTCAAACAGATCCGCAGTCATATCCTAATGATAGTCGGCAGACGATTGAGATATATTTTTGGCAGAGAGTAATAAGGCATTGGAAACAAATCCATTGTCACTTCCTGCGTGGAGTATGATTATTCGTTTTCCTCTGGAACAAGGTGCATTAAGAGTGCAACTATTTGAATCATCAATCCAGCCATAACGAACCACATCATGTGTATCAAACCAGGTTTCGTCAAGGTAGATGATGGGCCTGTTTGATTGACGAAACTGTTATTTTATGAAGATATTTTTGCCGAAGTTGAACAATCCTTTGGGATTCCATAATGACCATACGGTTGTCAATTTTCTTGTGTTTGAAACCACAGCTAATTAAAAGGCACCTAAGAGTTTCTAACGCTTGATATTTATAATCAGGGTAATCGCGTTCGAGTTTATCTTTGATCATTGGTATAGTTGGCACCATATTCTCTTTATAAAAACTATAAACAATACGTCTGATTACGTCCCTATCTGCATTATCAACTTTTTGAAATTTCAGATCTGTTCGCCGCCGTTTCACACTGTGGTCAATCACTGTTCCGTTTTTAACAATGCGATAAATCGTTGTTATCGAAACTTGAGTAAGTTCATTTATCCTCCTAACAATGGATTTCTCCGACGACGGTGACGCTCTCAAATTTTCCTTGTTTTCGTTTTTCAAACACTGATACATATTTAAAATCATTTGTTGACATTGTACATGCAAGTCTTTAAATTTAAAGTCAGCACTGATTTCGGTTGCTTCCGCTTGAACATTTTCTTCTATTACATCTTCAAATGGTCTCCAAAATGCCATTTTAGTAATACATGTAAACTCAATAATTATTATTATACCTAAACCCAAACTAAAAACCGAAGGCTACACTACTGACTGATCATTGTCGCGCGGGCGATTAGAAGCCCGGCCCGTCCATAATTCAAAACCTAAGCATCTTTTATCTTCGTCTCTTCCACGCCAACCGCGCCGAGCTCGCCTACCTCTCTCTGGCAGTATTCGATCGTTGAACGGGCCGGTTTCCGCCGTCGTATATCAGGAGTGATCACTATATATTTGGCTATTTATTTTATTACGTTGATACAGTATTTTGATCATGCCTTAAATTATGGGTAGTACCAATTGAGATTAGCTACACTTTTACAATTTATTATTATTGATAAAATTATAATTTTTTTTTAAATATACATGAAACTAAAATCTTAAATATTAAGTAGTAGGTTTAAACCTTATAGGTAAAAGTTACAGTTTAAAATTATACAAACAGACAATACATTACATATACGATTTTACAAGATGGCGCTCATCATAATGTTGAAACCCAATGTAGGGCATTTAGGCTGACTTATAAATCTACAAGAGATCGTGCCAGCCAGTCTCCTAAATTGACATGGATAAATTAAAAATATCTAAGTCCAGAGAGTTCAACCCTCTTGCCATTCGACTTGAAGGAGATACTAGACCATAATTAGTTCTGTGATATTTGATAAAGAAAAAATCATAGTGTCTGGTATTTCTCTGTGGAACTTGAATGTTAACAGACTCCAGCAATTTGTGACATAATTATATTGACATATTATTATTCATTATTTTATAGAGCATGTTGACATCGAATAAGAATCTTCTCTTCTGAAGTGAATCAATATTTAATAGATTTTTTAATAGCTTATAATCTATTTGATCTATAGGAATATTCAATTTAAAATTTATAACTCTAAGACATTTTCGTTGAATCTTTTCATCTTGGCATAATCCAAAACGGATCTAACAATGGAACAATACAGAACTTTAAAACAGTATATATTACTAAACTCCTTCAGTGAGCGTGAGATAAATCCGAGTAGCTTTAGACCTTTGTTATAAATATTTTCTACATGTAAGTTGAAACTTAATCCCCGGTCAAAAGTGACACCTAGGTTCTTTACGGAATCAGACTTTTTAGGTTTTTTTGTCAAAGAAAATTGGGTTCTTAATTCTATAAAGTGCATGATAGTACATTTATCTAAATTTAGGGTTAACTTGTTCATAGTACACCCATGATTAAACGATTCTAAATCCTGTCGCATACCAGTACAATCACTGAAGCAACCGACTGACTTATACATCTTAAAGTCATCTGCGTAGAGTAAAAACTCTGAATTGGTTATAGTTTGTCACAAATCGTTTATAAAAATATTAAATAGTAAAGGGGAAATATGTCCACCTTGTGGGACCCCAGAAGACGCTGAAATAATGTCAGACTGAACATTGAATCTTTACTATCTGTTTTCTCTGATGCAGATAGCTTCGCATCCAGCCCAGCAGATAACCAGAAAGACCACAGGCGGCAAGCTTAGCCAACCAAATTTCATGATTGACCTTGTCGAAGGCTTTGGAGAAGTCAGTGTAAATTACATCAACAATGTATATATTTAGAACCAAACCTGACACTTTCTCTCCAAATCCTCCGACAAATATTCAGTGAATACCACCAGATTAGAAACAATCGACCTTCCAGCCTAAAACCCGTGCTGTTCACAACAAATAGTGGGACCGAGAGTACCTGAAACTTTGTCTGTAGTAATCTGTTCAAATGCTTACTTACACTAAATAGATATATTTTAGAGATTGCTTTATAATTTTCGATTTTACTACGATCTCCATTTTTAAAAATGGGGGTTACATAGCTAATTTTCCATGCATTAGGAAACCAGCCTCATTTTAGTGATATATTATATATTTCATAAAGAACAGTTGCAAGAACAAATCTACAGTTAAATATCAGATTATAAGGCATACCATCAGGTCCCATGCCCAACTTTGGTTTAAGCATTTCAGAAGCATTAAACGCATCCATTAGAGTGATATCAATGTGACTTAGATTCACAGATGAATTAAAATATTGAATGCTCGGTGCCACCACCACATCACTGGAATAGACAGAACCATAGAAGGTAGCAAACAAGTTTGCTATCTCTTGGGGGTCACTTATCAAATTTTCTTGGTACGACATTGTACCAGGAAGATTCATGTCACTATTTTTCCCATGAACAAACCTCCAAAACTCACCTGAGTCTTGCTGGATGGTGTCTTCTAAATTGGAAGTGTAACTATTTCTAGAAAATACTGAGAATTCTTTACATCTATTTCTAAGATCAACAAAGTTGTTATAATGCTCTGTTGAACCATAAATTTTATAATTTCGATGGATATTTTTTTTAAATTATTAAGTCAAATCGGGGGACATCCAACTTGGGAATTTTAAACTTTTTGCCCTACATTTGGAAACATACATATCTATCACAGATGAAAGAATATTATAAAATGTCTCAACAGTCGCATCAATATCAGTTTCAACAAAACTCAGCAGTTGCATGTCATTTGATATAGGTATGTTAAAATTGAGTATAGGGTGAGGTTGATCACATTTTAGAAATGGATTTTTTACATGGGCAACTGATAAGTCTCGAATACTACTAAACACAAGATCTAGAAAATTAAGATTCACATTAGGTATATTTTTAAATGTGTTCAGATTAGTTGATGAAAGTATTTGTACAACTACTATGTGTCTATAAAAACTTAAGGTAAATGACATAATTTCTTATGCTTGTTTAAATAATATCGTTTATATTATGTATCAAAACATTCCGTAGACAGACTAGTTTACATGTTGAGGTATGTAATTTTATTAAATATTTGCTTCAATTAATTTAAAGCTAAATATTTTTATTCAGTTGCGAAAAAGCCAAAAAAGATTTTTATTAGGTATATTATTACATTGATAAAAATTTAAAAAAGCAAAATAATCAGGTAGACATTCAGCTTGGCTACTGAGCTTCCCTATGGCTCTGGTACCATCATGCTCATTAATCCAACTGATTTTTGGTAAGTTGAAGTCGCCCATTAAAACCACAGCATTATATTTGTGGTTTTGCAAAATAAAGTCCACAGAAGAACAGTATTGTTTATAATCAAAGAGGGGAGATTCTGGTGGCAAATATATGCATCTAATGATGACAGTTGCTTTACCAACTTTAACTGACACAAACAGTTGCTCCAAACTATCATTCTCCACCAATAATACATTACACTTTAAAGGTTTTTTATGCCAATTAATACTCCACCACCACGAACAGAGTTGCTGGTATTTAAGGACCTGTCACACCTGTAAATTTCATAATTATGCATTTCTTACATAATACATCATATGCATCAATGGACACTGTTTGTCTCAATCCGTCCTGTTTATTTAATAAGCTTCTTACATTTTGATAGTAGACATTTAAATTTACTCTATCTGATTGTTTCGAGGATCCAATCGAAAATTTTCCTATGTTGATGTTTTGCGAAAGTTCCTAAAGTTAAATTTTCTGACCACAATATTTGATGTCCAAAAATTTGCATCATACACAACACCATAATACGAACTATCAATGCCGACGTTAAATGAGGAGCTATAGTCACTATTTTTAAGTAATTTGACTGATATAAAAGTTTCATCCGCCAGGTTAAGTTAATTTTTTATATAGTTAAAAACACACTTGCTTCACTAACATCCTTAACAGCTAGTCTCACATAGAACCACTGTTTTAAAGGGATTCCTGCAAATATACCACTAGTTCCTGGTTGTTGATTATCCTGAGAACCAGTGCCTCTAATAAAAAAAAACATCGTTTTTGGGTTGATTTTCACGTGAGTCAACATCAGGTTGATCGTCGCTCTGCTGCGTTGTGTTTGTTTGATGTAATTGTAATGTAAATGTATTTTTGGTGGAGTAATATATACTAGTTACTTAAAATGACGGAAGTCCTTTGCCAAAGAAGCCGCAAATGCTTGTCCGTTGAGGCAAAAATGATAGTTAGGAGTGTTTATTCAAAATTAGTGGAGCGAGGCCCCGAAAAGCAATTTTCATTAAAGGAGACCTCAGTTTTAAAAAGCATTCCTGACAGTACAGTTTGAAAAAATGTTAACAAATCCATAGAGCCTAGAAAAAAACGAAGTTAACAATGGTGTCCCGAAAAGTATTGATTTCTGTCAAAAAGACCTAATCCGCCGCAAAATTTATGAAATATATGCAGACCAAAATGTCCCTACGTTATTGTAGCTTTCACGCAAGCTATCTCAAGATGGTTGTTATATTAACTCTTCTACTACAATATCTGGAAAAAATAGAAGCAGTTAGATCGGAAAATCAAACAATAATCTACTTAGATGAGACTTGGTATGGCACCCATGACACACCGTGCAAGGGATGGATTGAGGCATCGAAAAAATGCTACACGAAGGCTCCCTCAAATAAGGGTAAACGAATAACTATTCTACATGCTGGATCAGAAGAGGGCTGGATTCCAGAATGTTTATTTTTAGCAGCCAAGAATATTTCAGATTCCAGTTTGGACTACCACTGCTGAAGTTTTTGAAGACTGGTTCAAAAATAAATTAATTCCAAATATACCACCTAACAGCAGTATTGTCATGGATAATGCATCTTATCATAGCCGCCAACTGAACAGGGTACCAAATTCGACCAGTAAAAAAAGTGACATACAAGACTTTTTGTGTGAACGTGACATATATTTTCATGAAAGAGATAATGTTAAACAATTGTTGGAAGTTTTAAAATGTTACAATTTTTCAAAGCAATATGTTTGTGATAACATAGCGAAGGAAGCAGGTCATGAAATAATTCGGCTTCCACCATACTCTTGTATCTTTAACGCGATCGAGTTGATTTGGCGTAAAATAAAATCTAATATACGAGCTCACAATAATACCCCCACATTAAACAGTAGTGTGATTAAGTTAATAAAGACTCAAATTAATAATGTAAGTGTTCAAAAATTTGAGAAACTGTATTCAACATGTCAAAAAAATTGAAAACTCGTATAAATGTATATATTTAGAACCAAAACTACTTATAATTAATCTGCAAGATAGTAGTGATAGCAATATTGAACTAAAAAATTTAAATAATTATAACTAATAATAATTATTAATAAACTTGTAAATACTGTATTATATTTTAATATATTTTTGACACATTATACAGTGTGTCCAAGATAAGGATGCACAGCATGGGGATCTCGGAAACGGTAAGAGATATAGTGTCGGTAAATTAGACAAAAGTTGCGTATTTTGATGCCCAACAAAATCCCGTTTTACAAATTTGAAAATTCTAAGCCGTTCCGAGAAAATTAAAACGAAATATTGCGATTTCGTTTTAATTTTCTTTTGCTATTTGAAAAGGTATGAAAAAACGGAAAACACTTTTTCATTCTCACTTTTTGAGCTGTACAAGGTGACGTTAACAAATTTTCATTACAACGTTTCGTTTCGATGGAACCACCCACAAAAAAAAAACAGTTGACAAGTTCGAATTAATGTATTTATTTATTTAACAAATATTCAAACAAGTAAATGTATTGTTATTGTTGTTACAATGGATGGAGGTAATTTTACAAACGAAGAAAAATGTGATGTGCTATCTTGCTACATTTTATGCCAAAAAAATTGTGTAGGAGCCGAGCGCATGTATTCTGGCAAGTGTATTTTCGGGCATTTAATCTAAAAGAATATGGATCATTTAAAAAGCCTGTATTATCTCGACAAAAACCTTCCAATGAAGAAAACCAATACAACCTTCTACAATCTGTTTTTGAAAATCCACAAACTTCCACCAGAGAAATTGAAGACCAGACGGGGCTAGCTAAATCTACAGCTCAATTTATTTTAAGGAAAAATCAATTTAAGCCTTACAAATTCCGAATATGTCAAGGATTAAAACCGGGTGACGATGAACGACGCAGACATTTTTGTGAGTGGTATACCAGGATGTGTGAAGACAGTCTTAATTTTCCTTATAAAGTGATTTGGTCTGATGAAAGCATAATAACCAATAACGGTATTTTTAACAGGCGCAATACCCACTATTGGTTACAACGAAATCCACGTATAAATAGGCCATCCAGACATCAAGATCGCTTTGGATTTAATATTTGGTGTGGGATTTTTGGTAGCAAGATTATAGGAGGCCCTATTTTCTTTCACAATTCATTAACTTTCGGGCGGTACCTTGAGATCCTGAGGCAGGATTTAGAAGATGCATTAGATAATTTACCGTTAGGCGCTGTACACGGCTGTCAATTTCAAGATGGTGCTCCAGCCCATAACTCCGTAGAAGTTCGCCAATATTTAGCTGAACGGTTTGAAGGAAGATACATTGGGACTTACAGTGAAACACCCTGGCCTCCAAGGTCCCCGGACCTAACTCCCTTGGACTTTTTCTTGTGGGGCTACATAAAAAATGAGGTACTTAAGGATACTTAATATACAATTAAGTAAGTGCGACCCTGCACAATGGTTTAAAACTATTTTTTGGGTTTTTCGCCTTATAAAATTGGAAAAAAATAAAAAAATAAAACATATTTACCTTATAAATTCAATAGATAGTCTTAAGTTCTGGGTCCACTATGAAGGTGCCCGAGGAACGACACTGAAAAATGTTTGTATTCTGGACGTTTCGGGGGAAATTCTACCCCCGTCTTCAGCAAACCTACAAATAAAAGACTTTCCCCCGAAACGTCCAGAAAACAAACATTTTTCAGTTTCGTTCCTCGGTTACCTTCATAGTAGACCCAGAACTTAAGACTATCTATTGAATTTATAAGGTAAATATATTTTATTTTTTTCCAATTTTATAAGGCGAAAAACCCAAACAATAGTTTTAAACCATGAATCCGCCTCTACAATTTCGTAATTATTTACCTGCACAATGGTTTGCCATTAAGTAAGATTTAGATGGCTAAGTCACTTTCTTATATCTTTAAAAATACTATAACCCTCGTATCTCAACTATCAGATAACTTATCGGAAATGTGAAAACTGATGTAACACTCCAATTTTGTTATATAGTTTAATCTTTAAGTTTAACATTATAATTGAAAAATTAATCGACTTACCTGAAGATTAATTTAAATTATATGAACAATCTCCTCCGAAAAGATTACATAACAACCTGTAGTTTTCATCCTCTGTACTGTTCGATCACAAGTTCAAAGTCCAAACGTTTTAGACCCACCCAGGTAGTAGGCCTAGCGTCTCTGCGTGCGTCATAATCCCATCAGTTCATTTCATCAATTTTTTAAAATAGTTGCTAGTTACTGGGAAATCTTAACTATGAATGGTATTTATTTGTAAGAGTAAATAGGTGAGAGAGAGAGGGTGCGGTGGGATTGTAATCTTTTCGGAGGAGATTGTTCATATAATTTAAATTAATCTTCAGGTAAGTCGATTAATTTTTCAATTATATTTCACAATCTCCTCCTCAAGATTACATAACAACCTGTAGATGTTTAAAGACAGCAACTATTTGTTAATATTAGGTATCTATCGGAATAAAAAGGATAGTAGCTAAATTATGTATATATTTACTGTAAAGAAGTTTTATTAATATATTAGGCACCTAGTTATATTTTTACAAAGTATATTAATATCGGTCATGCTTTTTAACTTAGTTTAGAACAGAAAATATGATAAACTATATAATGTACAAATATATAGTATGTAACACGTATATAGATATATGTATATATAAATTTAACGCCTAAATTTGTAATTAAATATGAGTAAGACTATAGATATGTATGCATAAACTATGCATATAATATTATAGGTAGGTACTAAATAGCTTAAACCCTCTCATTGGTATTCTTTATTTGACCTTCCCAGTGCTCCTTCCAAAAAACTCTTATTAGAGGTAATTGGCCTATTGTAAAACCTATTAAATGTTTCTGATTTATGAGACCAACCTGCTGTTTTTCTAATTGTTTCGATGTTTACACCCTCACGAAAAGCAACTGATGTTGCAGCATGTCTAAAGCTATAGCCTTTATAAATGTTAGTATTAATTCCACTCTGTTTTAACACGTCTTTTAGCCAACGGCTTAATGTTTGAGCTGTTGCAGCTCTGTGTGGTTTTTTAATTGTTATAAATAATTTATTTTCATTGCTTGGTCGCAAAACACTAGTTTTCTTTATATAAAATAAAATACATGAAGCCACACATAATTCTGGTTTGGCTGTAAAAAATGGGAATTCTAATGTAGGTTGTATGGCATTTAATTTTGAAGTTTTGATTCTTTCTGAAATTGTTATTTTTACTACCTGCTGAGTTGAAATAATTTCATTTATGTTAATTTTAGAAAATGTTTGTATTCTGTGTCCAGTTGTTAAAGCCATTAGGGCAATAACTTTAATAGATAATTGAAATAAATTTAATGACTCTAAAGGGTGTAATTTTTCTAGGTATTTAAGGACAGGATATGTATCCCATGTTGTGTCATATCTGGGAGCACTGGGCCTAAGGTTATAAAGTCCCTTTAGAAATCTTTTTAAATATTTTTGATCTTTATCATTTATGCTAAGAATTAGACTTAGAGCAGATTTGAAGCTGTTAATTGATGCGTAAGAAGATCCTTCTGTAAACATGTTGTTTAAAAATTTGATAAAAAGTGACAAATTAAAATTATAGGGACTTACATTTTCCCTGACACAATATTCCCACCATTTTTTAAAATATGTGTTATATTGTTGTAAAGTTTTACTTGCTATTGAATTAATTATTCCCTCCATTCCTTCTTCTGGAAAGTTCCTGAGTAGAAAAGCTCTCCTGATACATTCCCGGCTACCAGGGTAAGTTCTTTCCAGAGTGGGTGCGGTTCTCTAAAGGGGGAAAATATCAAAAATTTATTAGGTTTTAAAATTATAAGAGTTCCTTTAATGATTTTCAAAAATACAGTAAACCAAGGTTGTGTCTTCCAAAGAGGCACAATAAGCATGCCCTTTGCTTTTTCATGTATTATTTTTTGAATAAC
The DNA here is from genome assembly GCA_030620095.1 of Kuschelorhynchus macadamiae. NCBI lineage: Eukaryota > Metazoa > Arthropoda > Insecta > Coleoptera > Curculionidae > Kuschelorhynchus > Kuschelorhynchus macadamiae. The sequence goes on along the minus strand of JAUTXW010002116.1, from coordinate 16,005 downwards.
CTTAGTTATGACTGAGAATGGTGGGAAGGCGTATATATATTAGTAGTTATAATATGGGAGCGCCTCCTCCTCCTCCTCTTCCTCTCTCTCATGTCCCTCATTCTTAACTTCCTCCCCTTTTATTCTCATTCGCATCATATTTTTAATTTTTTCTCTTTGTTCTCCCACATTTGATTTTGCATTCTTAAGTCTTATAAATAGGTGCATCAAGATCATTTTAGTATGTTAAGGTACGAGTGACTGTTAAAAGAAAAAAATCTGTTGAATAAATCTATTAATAATAATATTAAAATAAAATGAGTGAATCAGTTGGAGAAAGAAATCGATCCATTCCGCTTCAGAGCCTCGAAGAAATTATACCAGGAGTTCAAGAAGAAAATATACCATTAGTTCGAGAAGAAAATAATGGGATTGTTTTAAAAAATTTGAACAAAACTGAGAGTGAAGAGAAAAAAGTGTTTTGTGCTATTTGTTTTGAAATAATCGAATATTATGATTCATGTAGACCAAATACATGTTCCCACATTTTTTGTTTAAAATGTATTTTAAGATGGAATGATGAAAATTGTTGTTCTATAATGGTAAACAATTGTCCTGTATGTCGCACTAGATATTACTATTTGGTACAAATCTTCAAAGATGTAATTAGACATCATTTTGTTGTAATTTTAAAAAGAGGATAATATTTTTTTTATAATTTGTGTTTGTGAAAACTCTGGTAACAAATAATTTTGTAAAAAAAGTAAATGTAAATATATATATAATAATTGACACACATTTTTTCCTTTTCCTATATTGAAACGACAACAATGATCTAACAAGTTTTTTAATACATACTAATTTTCACATTACATAACAAAACAATTGTTATGGGTTGACACAAAAAGTGCCACGCCCTAAAATGGCACCACTTTTGCAGATCGAATCTTAAATTTTCTTATGGGAATTTACATGTAAAAATGACGGTTTTGATTGTCGGACCGGCATAGCCTAATCTACTACTTTTTAATTATACTAATAATATTAATATAATTTGCATCAAGTAAGAGAAAACTCAATTGAATACAGAAACAAGCGTTAACAAAATGTTATGCTAATATATGAGTGCTTCTAGTGGCAGTAGACATAATCGACACTTTTTTTACATATGATTAACTATTTCATTTACAAATACAGTGTCAGATGTTAGAATAAAAAGAAGTATTTTGCATATAGCACTGAAAATATATAACCGCTTATAGTAACATTTGACATTTTTAAATTAATATTCTTGACGTATTCTTATTATCTTTACAATTTAAGTTTAAAATTAATATTTTTGACATTATCTATCCATTACGTTTATAACCTATATTTAAAATTAATATTGTTAAACTAATCTACCCATCACATTTACAAACTATGTTTAATATTAAACCTAACCTAACCTAACCTAACCTATATTTAAAATTAATATTGTTAAACTAATCTACCCATCACATTTACAAACTATGTTTAATATTAATATTTAACAATATAATTTTCTATTTCTTTTTTTTCATTTTTGTTGCAGTAAAAGCAAGCATGTTCAGGAATTAGTATAAAAAGATGTATCCTACAAATAGCACAATGTAAATCAGAAGCACTAACAACATAGGCTCTTTTGTAGTGGCAGCTCACGTGATCGGATTCCCCTCTCCGTAAATATCTCATGTGAATTGCACTACAAGGAAGGCAAATAGCAAATGTTCCTAGTCTTCGACTTTCAATTTTAGAGTAGCTTTGTATAACACATACATCTTTTTCTTCAAAATTATTAAATAATTCACTAGCCCTAAACTTGCTTACTTTTACGTCACCCTCGGTTCCTAAATTTAGTAATTGTCCATCCATATCCACTCCTTCGTCAATTTCCTGATCATCTTCCTCCATCTCTTCCTCTTCCTCCTCTTCAATATAATTAATATCGATGTTACATAAGAATGATCTTCTAACAAGCCTAGATGACTTGTCCAAAAATGAATGTTTATAAGTGATGGAATCGCCTTCCAAGTTATTAAAAATCTCTTCTCTTTCTTCAATTTGAGCGGCGATCTCCATATTATTTTCTTCAATTTGGACAGCGTTTCCATTCATATTTTCTGCCATTGTTAGGAACTTTGGATTTAGATCGATTTATTTGATAAAAAATTTGGTTATACGTTAAAATAATAGCGACAACTGATATTACAGCGAATGTTACTGTATGATCGTCGAGTGGATGTTCTTAAGTATATATCCCATCAACCACCACTTTTACTACCTGCAATACATAAGTTTTTTTTTTTTTTTTTTTTTTATTCACTGTCCCTTTCCCTGTCAGTTGCCTCGGGGGGGGGGGGGGGGGGGGGGCAAGGGGGGCTTCGCCCCCCTCCCGCTCCGCCAACCCCCCTAAGGGGGGCTTCGCCCCCCTTAAACCCCCCTCACCCTCACCTTATCTTCTTTCTCTCCCTTCCTTCTTTCTCTTTTTTATATGTTTCTCCGTTTTCCTTCCTTCTCCTTTTTCCTTCCTTCTCCTTTTTCCTTCCTTCTTCTTTTTCTTTCCTTCTCCTTTTTTCTTTTCTTCTTTTTTAATCTAACCTAACCTAACCTAACCTAACCTAACCTAACCTAACCTAACCTAACCTAACCTAACCTAACATAACCTAACCTAACTTAACTTAACCTGAAGAGGGTAGCCCGAAATTGGGGAGCCGGGATTTGAGTCTCGGAAATTAAGGGGTCCGGGGGAAGGGGGAAGGGGGGGGGGGGGGGGGAGGGGGGTAAGGTTGATCGGCTTGGGAAAGTGGTTTTTAGAGATTGTCGTTCAACTTTAAGTAGGACACATGTGATTAACTTTTGCATATAAAATCGCCTCAGCGAAGAGACGAATGCAATTGATTTCTGCATTCACACTGTGCAGAGCTCGCGAGTTTTCTGGTGTTTACATTGTGTTTATTTGGTAATTTTTCAATTTTTATTTTTATTTCTAACATTTTTATTTGGCAAGATTTAATTCTTATATATATTGGTGACATTTTTATGTACATTTGTGGCATTTTATTTGTTATTACGATTTTTTTTCATAATGGACAATTTTTTGGCATCGAGTAGCAAAATTATTGACAATGACTTTGACTTATACACATGTACTCAAATGCAGAATTTTGCAAACCAACAAAACAATGAAACAGACGTATTTACAACTAGTCAACAACAAACTATTCAGGACTTGAATGAAATTATTTATAATAGCCAAGTTCAAAATAATGCCAACAAACAGAACAACGAAAAATATTTATTTACAGCTAGTCAACAAGAAACTCTTGACGATCTTAATGACATTATTGACAACAAATCGGACTTAATTACAACAAAAACTAAACAAACTCTTGAAGAACTGAATGACATTGACGAAACTCAAAATTCTAGCGATGAGGATATTGTTTGTTTTCAAAAATCTAATACAAATTATTTAACATTAAAATCGCCAATTAATTCTCCGAGACCAATTTGCTCTCCCTTTTTGTTTAGTGAAAATTCTGATTCGGAAGAAGAACAAATTGATCAAAATTTAAGTTTGGCTATTTGTCCTACTAATTCACCATATGATATTGTAAATTCTGATTCGCAAGAAAAACAAATTGATCAAAATTTAAGTTCGGCTATATCTTCTATTAATTCACCATTTGCTATTGTAAATTCTGATCCGCAAGAAAAACAAATTGATGCAAATTTAACTTCGGATATTTCTCCTAATAATTCACCAGTTGAACAAAATTCAATTTCGAAACCATCATTTATCATTAAAAAAAATTTTAAAATTAATAAAAAAAATAAAAAACAAATAGCAAACCTTAAGTGTCTGGGTTTCGCTATTCAAAATTTAACTAATTTGATCACAATTAAAAAGGGAGACGAAAGTACGGTGAATTATGTTAAACAGGCCTTTGACAAATTAGTTGACTCATTTGAAGAAATGGATTCATAAAGTCAATTAATTTCTATTGCTTTTTTCAAAATTTGACTATAACTAAATAAAAATGCACAATATTAATTTTATTATTATACAAAGAACTTCAAAAATGCAATTGCTTTTTTCAAAATTTGACTATAACTAAATAGAAATGCACAATATTAATTTTATTATTATTATTATCCAGAAAACTTCAGAAATGCATAAGTGTGTAACATGTAATAAAGTCTTCACTAGAAAGGATAATTTATTGCGACATAATAAAAAACATGTTAACGGAAATTCCACAAAACTCAACAGTTGGTTGAAAAAACCAAAGCTTGTTAAAGGTAAGAACATTTTATTTTTCATGTTATATTTTGTAAAATATTTTTTTCTTAATTTATAGATTCTACAAATATTGTAAAATATTGTAAAGAATGCAAGAAAAATATAAACCAAAGTCTATGGGGTGGACATCTTCGATCTAGTGTGCACAAGAACAATTCCAAAATAGGCTTGGAGGAAGGTGTTGAAATTATCAAGTCAGCATTCAGGGAACGAATAATATCTTATAGGATTTCCTCACACCAAAACTTCATAAATGTGAAAGAGTATTTTCAACATTTGGAATACAAAATTGCACATCTAATAGATCAAGAACTGCAGAAACATAAATGTATCAAGCTAAATATGGAACTGTTCGGTTTCTATTTTAACCCCAGCAGCGACAGCTATGATGTCAAATCTTTTAATGCGCCGTTCCAAGTCATTTGCCAGGGATATCAGAAAAAAGAACTGTTAGAGCAAATCTGCACCATTATTGACCAGAAAGCTGACGAATTTGCAGAAAGAGATTCAGGTAAAGAATTTATTTTCGATTTTACAACAGCAACAAAAAAAGTAATTTTTTAATTTTTACGTTGCAGGATGGGCTTTGATGAATTTACTTCATTTGGAAATTAATGTTAACAAGCACAATCCGCTGAGAGCCTCATCTTTTATCGAACTTCCTCAAGAGATCAAGAGACGTCAAGCTGTGATCAACATTAGGAATGATGACAACTTTTGCTTCGCCTGGGCAGTTGTGTCTGCTCTTCACCAACCAAGCGGATTAGATTTTGAAACTTCATCCTACCCACACTACTCTTCTGTTTTGGATATGTCAGGTATAGAATTTCCAATGTTGCTAAAGAACATTAAGATTTTTGAAGAAAAAAATAACATTTCTATTAATGTATATGGATTAGAAATTATAAATCCTAAAAAGGGGTATGAAGTAATTGGTCCACTTTATTATTCATCGAATAAAAAAAATCAACATGTCAATTTATTGTTAATAAGTGATGATGATGAAAAAACTTTTCATTATTGCTATATTAAAGATTTATCAAAACTAGTTTCTGCACAAATTTCTAAACATCACGGAAAAAAATATATTTGCGATGGTTGTTTACAATATTTCCCTACAGAAGAAAATTTATTACAACACAATAGCTATGATTGTGATCATTTACGAATTAACCTACCTTCTAAAGAATTAATAAAAGATAAGTTTGGAAACTATTCATATGATAATATTTTGAAATTTGTAAATTATCATAAACAAATGAAAGTTCCTTTCGTGGTGTATGCAGATTTTGAATGCATTTTAAAGCCTTTAAATAATGACAATGTTGATAAAAATCCTAATACTTCATACACCTTAAAACAATATGAACATATTCCACATTCATTTGCCTATTACATTAAATGTTCATTCGACGATAATTATTCTAAATTTGAAAAATATAGAGGTCAAAATTGTGATACATTATTTATAAATTCTTTAGAAAGAGATGTGTATAACATATACAATAAATATTTAAAGACTCCTAAAAAGATGATTCCTTTGAACGAACTGGACAAAATTTATCATAACTATGAAACAGTTTGTCATATTTGTAATAAACCTCTTTTAAATGACAGGGTTGCAGATCATTGTCATATAACCGGTCTTTATAGAGGTCCAGCTCATTCACTCTGCAACATAAATTACAGAATACCTAACTTTATTCCAGTTATATTGCATAATTTGCGTAATTATGATTCTCATCTATTTCTTAAAAAATTATGCTTAAACAAAGAACAACTAACAGTTATCGCACAAAACAAGGAAAAATATATTTCATTTGAAAAGCTTATTCATGTGGATAACTATTTTGATAAAAAGACACAAAAGGCTAAGAAAAAAAATATATCATTAAGGTTTATTGATTCTTTTCAATTTCTATCCCATTCTTTATCAAAACTCTCTGAAAGCTTAAAAGATGAACAATGTAAGGAAATAAAAAAAATTTTCAATGATGAAGAAAGATTTAAACTTATTCGGCAAAAAGGTGTATTTCCTTACAATTATATTGATGATTATTTAAAATTAGAAGAAACAACTTTACCTCAAAAAGACCAATTTTATAATACTTTAACGGATGAGCACATCAGTGATGCAGAATACCAAAGAGCTGTAAAGGTTTGGCAATTGTTTAAATGTGAATCTCTTGGTCAATACTCCGACGTTTACTTACTCTCTGATACTTTACTTTTGGCAGATATTTTTGAAAATTTTAGAAGCACTTGTTTATCCACATATAAGCTCGATCCAGCTCATTTTTACACTTTTCCAGGTTTATCTTGGGAGGCGTGTTTGCGTTATACTGGAATAGAGTTAGAATTGTTAACTGATCCAGATATGATACACTTTTTCAAAAAAAGCGTTCGCGGTGGTGTGAGCTCTTGCATTTGTAGAAAATCTGAAGCTAATAATCCATTTCTTTTAAATTTTGATCCTTTAAAGCCAACTAAATACATAATTTATTATGATGCAACAAATTTGTATGGTTATGCAATGTCACAGCACATTCCAACGGGAGATTTTGTTTGGTTAACAGATAAAGAAATCAATGATTTAAATATTATGAATATTTCTAAAAAATCTAATAAGGGATATGTTTTAGAAGTTGATTTAGAATATCCTACAAGTCTACATTCCTATCATAACGATTTTCCGTTTTGTCCAGAAAACTTTAAACCGCCAAATTCTAAATGCATAAAATTAATACCCAATTTAAATGATAAATCAAAATATGTTATTCACTATCAATTATTAAAACAATGTTTGGAACATGGACTCAAGTTAACTAAAGTTCATAGAGTTTTACAGTTTTCTCAATCTGATTGGTTGAAAAAATATATAGACTTGAATTCAAGATTAAGAAATGATTCAAAGAATGAATTTGATCGTAATACTTACAAGTTGGCAAATAATAGTATTTATGGCAAGACTATGGAAAATGTTGATAGGAGAATTGACGTAAGACTTGTTACAGAGTGGGAAAAAAATAGAAGAAAAGATGGTGCTGAGAATTTAATTGCAAAACCATATTTCAAGGACTTAACAATATTTTCTGAAAACTTGGTAGCTATTCAAATGCAAAAGATTCAAGTTACTTACAATAAACCAATATATGTAGGCTTCTCAATATTAGATATATCTAAAACTGTCATGTATGATTTCTTTTATAATTTTTTAAAACCTCTTTATCAGGAAAATATTTCACTTTTATACACCGATACCGATTCGTTCATTTTAGAAGTCACAACTCCAAATATTTATTCTGACATGATAAAAAATATTCAAAAATTTGACACATCTAATTATGAATTTAATAATATTCATGAAATGCCTATTACAAAGTCAGTTATAGGAAAATTCAAAGATGAATATGCTGGTGAACCCATTACTACTTTCTTTGGTACTGGAGCAAAAGCATATTGTATTAAAACGGAAAACAGTTTAACAAAAAAAGCAAAAGGTGTTAAAAAAAGTGCAATTAAAAAGCAGTTGGATTTTATTCATTATAAAGATGTTGTTGAAAATCATTCTAAAACCTTTTGTTCAATGTATGTTTTTCGATCTAGACAACATACAATTTTTACAGAGTTAATTAATAAATTGGCTTTGAGTTCCGAAGATGATAAGCGGTATAAAATTCCCTATAGTTTTAATACATTAGCTTGGGGACACCAAGATATTGCTTTGTATCAATGGAATGCAGAACATGAAGATTTAGATATATTTATGTAGATATTATAAGGTATTTAAATTTGTTGTTTTTGAAACCAAAGTTAGTCTTCATAAGTCTTTCACAAAATGTGCTTAGAAACTTTTGACAAAGAAATTGATAACAGTTATTTTAAAACATATGAAAAACGACTTTCCACTTTTAAAAAATGGAAAGGAAAATTGAGACCAGAAGTGTTAGCTGGAGCTGGCTTTTACTATACTTCAATCAATGATATTTGTAAATGTTTTTATTGTGGTATTGAAATTTTTGATTGGTTAAGTTATGATGATCCTATTGTGGAGCATAAGAAATTTGCTAGGAATTGTGATTTAAATAACTGTTTATGGAAAAATAGGAATCGAATAATTGTAACCATTCAAAATAAGTCTTCAAGCTACACATTTTATATAGTATTATTAATATCCTTATTTATGAACTTTTACATATATTTAAATTAAGTATTTTATTGTTATTTTTTTACAACTGCTTTTGCTTTCGTGGTGAAAGTATCTGCTTAATGTTAATAAATTTGGAATATTATTATTAATTTGTTTTAATGACTATCAGTAGATCTCAATTTATTCTTCTTTATTTTATTTTCCAAAATGTTTTTTATGTTCATCATCCCCCTGGCGTAACACAGTGTGAAATATGTTTTTCTAATAAAACAGACGTCACTCTAAGTAAATATTGTAAATTTATGAAAATTGGATTAATTAACAATAGTACAATTAGTTGGATGGAACGAATAAATGGAAATGAAAATGCAAGTAAATTTTTTAAAATTTTGTATCATTATCCAAATCGATCTATTTTTGATACAAATTGGATAGAAAGGTTAGAGTTTAAAAATAATCAGTTACAAATTTTAACCCCCAACTGTACCAATTATTATGACGGATTCAAAAATTATTACTTTTCCATCATTAGTGTTACATTAAACTTTGCATTATTTTTATACATTACCATTTTAATTATTTATCTTTATTATAAATTTCAAACTGGAAATCTATTTTTTCATTAATCCATTTTAAACGAAACTTTAAAGAAAGTGGGGATGAGAATATTTAAGTACAAGAATAACACAATATGTTTCAGTCTCGTTTAGTCATTATGAACAACGCCGTGGTTCATAAACCTTTGGAAACGCTTCTTAATTCAAAAATTTATTTTTTAAATAATTCTTTGTCAAAATTTGTTCTTGTTGGCATTAGTTTAAATGATTTTTCTCCAAAAATTGTAATTGGTGGAAAAACTGGATTTTCAATCGCACTAACCGAAGAAAATTGGAAAGACATTTGTGTTCATCAAGGAATTATTGTAAACAATTTCTACTTTCCTCAAGTTGATCAAACCAGTGTGAATATAAACAACATTCATCTGCAGGTTCAGAAAATAAATGATACCCCTGTTCTACAAATTACAAAAGGCCCACACTTCATATACTTAGGACAAGAGTCTTTGGACAATTTGTGGCGATTAAAGGAAATTATTGATTATAGATTATCTATACTTAAAAGGCAAGAATTCAATACATATTTCAAAATATTTCAAAATAATATTTCATCTGATTGTGGCGACTTGTGTACGCATGTTTATAATATAATAAGTCCAACAGAAAATCCTAACAGTGAAAATGTTTCAACTATGATGGAATTACTTGCTTTATATCCTGAACAAATGGAAAACAAATTGAAGCAAAATGGAACAAAACGAAAATATTACGAAGAAAACAATGAAAATGGATCAAAAAGAAAATATTACGAAGAAAACAATATCTTTTCTGGAAGAGAACAATAAGGTGCATGTGTTAGTGAAGTGGAGCTTTGCTTACAGACAAGCCCGTAGGAGTAACTTTCAGATGTGGTACTTAGATAGACTCCGTTTTGAAAAAAGAATAAATGATTGTAAACTTATTCTAGATTCGATATTATCTGAGGAACATAGAAATAAAATATATTTGACACGTTTTAATAAAAATTGTATTTGATGTTTTACTTAATAAAATTTTAGTTTAGTAAATGTGAATTTTATTTGAAATTAATTAGCACATTAAGACTTTGTAATTTGTATCAGCTAAAGCATAAAGTGAGGAACAGAAATAAAACAAATTTAACTAAAATTTAATTTCAATTTAATTAAACAATATTTTTTTTATCAATCCATGTATTATATTTTTTATCAAGTCCTAACCATTTCACATAAACTTTGTTTCCTTTCCTTCTCAAAATCTTCTCAATAAGATACACATCGGTATGCTTTACTTTTAGTAATTCTTGCTCATAAAAACCACCCAGAATGTCCTGATTATCTTCGTCTTGAATTAAATATGTCCAAGGGTTTGTCATCTTAACTTCTTTAATGTGGAATATCTCATTTGACCAATTTGGTGTGTAACCTTTTGAAAATGCCTCTCGATGCTTGCTTATTCGTACGTGATCACCCACTTTAAACTTTGGAGATTTTATATCTAACGTTTTAGCATGAGTAAATGCAGATTTCAAGATTCTATTTTCATTTGTTTTATTTACTTGTTTTGGCTTCATTCCTATTGAAGAATGTTTTGTATTGTTATAATCTTTTACAATATCCGCTAATATATTAAACCATTTGTAATTTCCTTGAATGCTAAATATTTTCCACATATTATTCTTTAAAGTCCTGTTCACTCTTTCTACTATACTCGCTTTCAAATTGGAAAACGTGCTATAATGGTTAATTCGAAATTGTTGCATCAAATTTTGAAAATTTACATTGAAAAACTCTCTTCCTCTATCCGTTTGCAAGTTTTTTGGTGGAGTTTTTGCACTGATTAATATTTTTTTCATTGCCGCTGTTACGTCTTTTCCAGATTTAGATTTTAACGGTTCGGCCCAAACATACTTAGAAAATACATTTATGGTAATCAAGATATATTTAAATCCCTTATTAAATTTGGCATAGGGTAACATTTCAACCAAATCAGCTTGAAAAAGATCATTTAACCCTTTCACTACCACCCTTCTGCGTTTGTAGTTTTTTCTAGCAGGTTTATGTAATTCATTAACGACTTGCTGTTTAACGGTTGTCATGACAACAAACTTGTTTATTCAATTTTAAGGAAGTTCACTTTCTATGTTTTGTAATAATTCGAAATATAACTTTTATATGTTTTTTCCCATTCATTCAATTTATCAATTTGTATTGTATAACTTTTTTCATTTAAAATTTTACTAATTTTAGTAATCTCCTTTTCTAACGCATTAAAGGATTTTTTTATCTCTCCAGTTAAGAAAGTAGTTGATCTACTATCACTATTTTTTAATTCCTCCTCTGTTTTATTTAATTCTTGTTCTAATTTCTTAATTACACTGGACATTATATTTTCCAAGGAAATATATTGTTGATTTTCTTCCAAAGTGAGTTGGTCAATTGTTCTACTGTTAAGAATGCTATTTTGATTTCTTTTTTTTTCATCATCTAACCTTTTTATAAAAGTTCTTAATTGTTTAATTTTTTCCTTGTGTTTTTCAATTATTACTTCTCTTATATTTGTTTCCATTATTTTATTAATTTTGTTGATATCATCACTTAATTTTTTGTCTTCCTTTTTAACATGTTCATTTAAAAATTGCAAATCTTTACTTATTTGATTTAGCGTTAGCAACTGTTTATTAACGTTTTCAATTGAGGTATAACATACTTTAATCTGGTTTTCATACTTTAAAAAATTTTCATCAAAAACCTTAAGCTTTTTAGCAAAGATTTCATTATTTGTTTCATTTTCACCTAATCTCCTTTTTAAATTATTAATGTCACTTATTCTCTCTTGATTTTGTTTTGAAATATGGCGTCCAAATTTATCAACTGTCATGTTGAGCTTTCATTAAACAATAAATATGATTATATTTGATAGCTGTTATTTATAGTATTACTTTATCTTCTCTTAATTCTTCAATAATAGAGATAATCTCGTTACTATGAGCATTATTTCCCGCATCACTTGATGAAATTAATAAACGTAGCCTATCAACAATTTCGTTTACATTATTCCAGTATACATAGTCTGTATTTGATCTGTTTGTTTTCAAAATTAATCCCTTTCCTGTAGATTTGGCTCTAGTTGTTCTAAACGGAGGTTGTGGTTTGTTAAATGCTGTAACTAATCTTGGCAAGGTTTTTGTCTTTGTAATCCCCTTTCTTTGTAAATATGGTCCTATTATTGTAACATATTTGTGTGATGTATTTCCTTGAACTTGTTCATTTGAATCAAAATTCCTACGATATACATTTGTTTTAGCTAGAATGTTCATGTAATTATCTAAATCTTCCTTCTTATAACCTATCGGTTCTTTTTTGAAAAGCAATTCGTATAAACCTGGCGTGCCTGTGTACGTTATTCCTCCCACTTTAATGTCCTTTCCAATAATTTCTACCGGTATCTGTGTTAAACCAAAAGAAAACTTATCCGTTTCGAGGTCATGAACTATTCCGTAATAATGGTCAAATTTATGTTGTGTATCTTTCACACCCTCATCAATATATGATCTGGGTAATTCATGAAAATCTGCTAAGTAATCTTTATATGATGGTGTACCAACATAGGTTTGAATTGTTTTTCTAGTTTGTTCCAATATGTCTGACAAGTTTAAATTTGTTGTTGTGTCACTAGAAGGATCTGAAGTTTCTGCTATAACAGTTGATGACAATGGTTGTACTACAGGAGAGGAAGAAGTGATACTACTGTCATTTAAAAATGTTGGTAGTTCTGTAGGGAGTAACGGAGTTTTTCCTGTTTTCTGAATATTTTTCGTCGGAGTTGATGTTTTATAAAGCTTTGTAGGTGTTTTGAATTCTTCATACTTTGAAACTCTTTCTTCTTTTAAATCGAATGGTTCGGATTTACCAATACTTGAAATTAGCTGTTTAAGTGGTTGTGTTATTGGTCTATAAGTTTGTTCTAATTCGGACTGAGCAGTAGAAGTAGCTAATTTCAAGCTTTGATATTTCTGCTTCACGGCTTGTCTCGATTTTATTAATTCTCGAGCTAAACGTTTATCCATGCTGTACAAGTTTTAAATGAAATAAAACTGCAAATTTTTTACTTTTATAAATATATAAAGGAATCGAATTTACTCCTATATCTGCCGTGATTTACTTCACAATCTTTGTCAATTACAAGAAAGCCATATGGATCCATCCAACAGTTAGCACAAATATTTTTAAACTGATCAAATGTCATATCCAATATACAGTGGTCATTATATATATGTTTTAAACTCAAACAGTCCTGTTTAAATAAAATTAATAAGTTTGCATTTTCTCGAATTAGACGTTTAAGGATTGAGGAATATCCTTGAAAAATAAAAAAACAATCGGTGTTTCTATGCCTTCCATGCGTGAAATAGTCCCTAATAATAGATTGATTATGACAAGGAATATCATCAAAAATGATAACGGAATTTGGCTTTATCTCATGAGGTGAAATAATGTTCTCATCGCTATCATATTCAAAGTATCCAATTTCTTTCATAGGCTTTAACAACTTCCTTAAATATTCATATTTTGGTTGATCTAATGACTTTGAATAAACATAGACATTTTCAAACCTAATTCCATTAGGATGCTCGAGCAGTGTAAGCATAACGTTGGTTTTACCGCTACCACTGCAACCAACTATAAGCCCTCTTTTTGAACCACCGCAAAATAAGTCACCATGTTTTCTCAACTGTTTACTTAAAATTTTTTCGTCATGATTATTTACTGGTAATGAGAATTTTTGTTTTTCAATCCTCATTCTTAATCACACTAGTAAATATTTTTAGCTGTAAAAGTATTTATACCAGAAAAATGTCAATGTGTTTTTAGTATAAAAAGAACTTCAATGACTGTGGGTCGTCATAAGTTGAAAAAAACTATTAAAAGACGTAATAGAAAAGGCTCTGGTTTAGTAAATAAATTAATTAGTAAATTACCTTTCGAAGTTCATATACCAGGATATAATTATTGTGGTCCCGGCACCAACTTGGAAAAAAGATTAACTAGAGGTGACGTTGGTGTAAATCCATTGGATTCCGCTTGCAAAGAACATGATATATCTTACTCTCAGACTGAAGATTTATCAAAAAGACACATATCTGACCAAATATTAGAAAAAAAAGCCTGGGATAGGGTAAAAGCTAAAGATTCTTCTATTGGTGAAAAAATTGCAGCTTTAAGTGTTGCAGGAATAATGAAGGGTAAAAGAAAGTTCGGTTTGGGATTAAAAAATACAAAAGGGGGTAAACTTAAATTGAGAAAAAAACGTATCATTCGAACACCCAAAAAAATTGGAGGATTTCTACCTCTTTTGTTTCCCATTCTTGGCGCCCTGGGTGCACTAGGTGGAGGCGCGGCAGGAATTGCTAAGGCAGTAAATGATGCTAAAGCAGCTAAACAGCAACTAGAAGAAATACATAGACATAATATTGCAATGGAAAATGCTTCTAAAGAAGGTAAAGGATTATATATTAGACCATATAAAGGAAAGGGACTATTTATTAGACCTTATAAAGGAGGATCCGTCAAAATGAAAGCAATCAGACAAAAAAAAAACTCAAAATAAGTTTTCCAAAAAGAGCACTTACGAACAATGATATTTTTAACTATGTAAAGCTGTTAAAAATAACTGGCTTTAGAGGTGTTTTTATGCTCGATGAACTTCCAAAAAAATTAATCTGAAATAAAGGATCTCATTGGAATGATTATAATAAAAATAACAAAACTGTAATATATTTTGATAGTTATGGAAATTTAAAACCACCTTTAGAACTTCTCAAATATTTTAATTCGAATGGCAAAGTGGATGTATTTTATACTTATGAAAATAAACAAAAATTTAATTCATATAACTGTGGTCAACTATCCCTAAAATTTTTGCAAAAATATATAAACTCATTATTTATTGTAATATCTCATTCATAAATAAACTGCAATGTCTACCACAATTGCCATATCAGGAAACAGTTCTGTTTTGTCTGCTGATTTTAATCCGCCCATATATTTAGAGGATGAAAAACAATATTACCTGGGTTTAGCTGATTTTGAAACGTTTATGACTATCCCCAATATAAAAGAAGGATATAATAAATTTTATATAGATAATAAAGTAATTGTTATTCCCGACGGAACTTATGACATTACAGATATAGAAATATTTTTTTTCTTTTAAAAGCAAATGTTAATACTCTAAAAACTTTTTTAATGTGTAGTAGAATAATTGATTTTACCAAGGAAGATTCGATAGGAAAAATGTTGGGTTTTAATAGCAGGATACTAGAAGCTATGAAAGAGGAAGAATCAGATAATGTTGCAAAAATAACTAAGGTGAATGCTATTTGTATTGACTGTAATATTTGTGTCGGTTCTTACAATAATGGTAAACCTGTTCATATTATTCACCAGTTTTATCCAACTGTAGCTCCAGGGTATAAAATAGTTGAATCTCCTTTGCCCATTTTGTATTTTCCAGTTAGCGTCAAAGCAATTAACAATATAACAGTTAAAATAGTTGATCAAGACGGAGAACTTATCAGTTTTAGAGGAGAAACTATAACAGTAAGGTTGCATTTACAAACAAGTGAAATATAAAATGGTTGTTAGATATAATAGAGCCCTTGGGATGAGACTTGCCCCTACCACTATCAACAAAGTAAAAACTTATAAAAAGAAAAAGCCTAAACAACAGTTCAGTATCAAATCCAACACCAACAAGTTAAGACGAGATAATCGTAAATTTCTCACATCCTTGGGTTTCACTGTTTTAAAATAATGAACATATTAAACGTAAACGAAAAGCTTTATGTAGACAATTCCATCGTCAGTTCTGAGCTTCACACATATCAACCATATATTTCTTCAAAATTCGATTACAATGATGAAATAAGGATCCCAAATTCAAGAACTCAGATCTTACACTACCATCAGATAGTT